>JADKXX010008046.1:0-39779 GCA_017310255.1 Butorides virescens | reverse complement strand
AAACCCATCCACAGCCTTTTCTCACTCCCCTTGGACGGTTTGGTAGGCGCTTGAAGAGGCCCAGATATTTCCACAGGGTCCCTTTTGCAATTGTTTATTTAAAATAAGTCGCTATATTAGTGGAGGCAGTAAGGAGTTAGTACTCGAGTCTGCTAGTAATTCCCACCAGGCTGTAAACTGATGCCTCTTTTAAGCCTTTAACTTCATGGTCGTCCCAGAAGTAAAAGTTCTCATAATGGAGACCCTATGGGCATCGTGCATTCCAGCACATCATTAAAGCAAAGCAAAGCAGCTCAGCCAAAGCCAGATGAAATAACGGCACTGTCCGCTTTTTAATGGGCTTCCTGTGGACAAACACTGCGGAGGACAACGGTGAAAAATCAGACAAGTCACTGGCGATTTTGTAAAATACCGTAAACGTCCGTATTAGACTTAATATCATCCTGAAGTTTATAGAGCAAGCCACTTCATAACCGCATTTTTAAGTGGGGTTTAACGTTATATTTCTCAAGGTGACTAAACACAACATTGAGCATCCTGACTAACACTGCGGTGAGCGCTTAAAATACCGGGCGAGCGTATCAAGCGGGGAGGGAGAAAAGCAACGCAAAGCAAAACAAACGCGCAGAAAACAACAGCCCTCCGACATCCCCAAACGCTCCGGGACAGACCCGGGAAAACAGCGACAAGCAGGAAAGGTGACACGATTTCTGCATGTTAATTCCTCCCGCCCCGTGTGGTGGGTATCGACTTAAAAAAAAAAAAAAAAAAAAAAAAATCAAGCAAAAGCACAAGTGTTGCTGCTTATTTTGGGGGGGTGGGGGGAAAGTCAGCCCTCTTCTAGCCCTTGTACAAGGAATGGTGGTGGTGGTGGGCATGGTGGTGCTGCCGCCACCCCCCGTGCCCCGTCCTGGCCGCCCTTCCTGCCCTCACACGCTGCCGGGCTCGTCCCTCCTGGCCAAAAGGCAGTTTTCGAGTGAGGGAGAGGAGGAGGAAATTAAAGGTAAAAAAATGTAAATAAAAAATTTCCCTTGGTCTGGAAATGGGCCCAACTGAAAGCATGTTAATCTCCACCTCAGTAATTTGGTTCTTCTGGAGAAGACAGAAGCCCTGCTGCTGTGCCCTGCACTTCATAAATCACGTCTTTATGTGGACAAGGTCAGGGCACCTAACAGCTCAGACATGGGCCTTTGCAGTGGCTCGGAGGGCTCCGGCATGTTTATTCTCTCGCACAGATCTCCGAGGAGCAGTCCAGCACGCTTCTAATTACTTTTGATTATTTTCATTTGCTCGGGTCAGGCTGGCTTTGCCGGCACTGCTGGAGGGTGAGTTTCCTCCCCCCGGCCCGGCTGCGGGGCGCAGGGGGACCAGCGCTCTCACCCCCTTCCCCAGGGCTGCGCGGGGCTCTGGGGACCCCTGGGGCTCACCCCGCCGGTGGAGGAGGTCCCCTTTTGGCAACTGTGGGGCACAAAGCCCAAAGCCTCCAGCTGCAGTGGGGGCACCCAGCCGGGCTGTCCCCCCCCCCCCCCCCATAACCAGGCAACGAGGGGCATTTACCAGTCTGAAATGAGGAGTGTGCAAAAAAGATGCGCACCCCCTGCTAAAAAACCAGGCTGCCTTTGGGGAAAAAAAATAAACCACCCCGCATCCTCGCAAAAAAATTAAAGCAGTGCGCGTGCAGGCGATGAAGAAGTTGCAGGACCTCTGCGACTGCACGGGGAGCTGCCGAGCCCGGGCACGGTCGGCTCTGCTCTCCTCCCGCTGCTGCGTGAGCCCCCCCGGCACGGCGCTTTATGGCTGGGATTAATGAATGCGTACAGCGAATGCGCGGCGCCCGCGCCGAGCAGATGCAGGGCAGGCGCCCTCGCACGATGCTGCCGCGCTGGTAGGGCCCAGGTGTGGGTGAAGCTGTCGCCATGCTCCCGTGGGCGCTGCTCCCCGCTCACACCCCCTCTTACGGCCTGGAGCAGGCAGGAGCCAAACAACTGCCCGAGTGCTGAGCAGAAAGACTCCGCTTTTTCTCGTCTGTTGAAATCCATGCTCTAAAATAGCACGTTCCTTCTTACCCCGATGGGAGCTCGACAGCCCAACCCTGCTTCCTCATCTCCCGTTATCCCGGCGGGAGCGGGGTCCCAGCAGACCCGCTGCCCCCTCTCTCAGGCGTGAAAACCCACTGGTGTGCTGAGCACCGGAGTGGGCACCGCCGCATCCGGGCACCCGCGTCTGCCGGCGGCTCCATCGCATCCCGCCGGTGAGGGTGTCCCCTGCAGGTGTGGGTGCCGTCACCGCTGATGGATGAGGGGAAACTTCCTGAGCAGGGACTGCCTGGTGGGAAGGAGTTTTCTGGCAGGCACCAGGGCACGGTGCTGGGGTTCGAGCCTGACTCTTTTTTGGATCTCGGGTGTCACTGCGTACCAAGAGGAGAAGGGAGATGGCGGCAGCTTTACCTTCGCCATCAGTAAGGAAGATGTAAAAAGGGGTCGGTGGCTGGTATCCAGCTGCCTGGGTGAATTTGCTCCCACCTTGGGGAGGAAGGCTTGCAAACCCTGCAGAACTGCCCTTCCTCGCGGCAGGAAGAGATATTATAATGCCCCATCGCAAACAACCCGCGGCCCTCGCAGCCAACCCCAAAATGTGACGCTGAGGGATGCGATGCTGCTTGTTCACCTCCCACTGCGAGCACGCTCCTTGCAACGGGAGGAATCTCCTTGTTTTCCTCCTCCAAATCTTCCCCCCACGTTTCCCTGCCAAGGCGCGTGCTCTGGCGCAGGACGCTGAGGACTGGTGCTGTTTTCCTTCGCAGTGTTCATTACTTCCATTACAGAAGAGTCTGGAAGCTTCCAAATCCTGCCCGGGCCTTTCGTGTGCTTTGGGTTACTGCATCCGTAGGGCGAGACAGTCCCCACCAGGCAGGTTTGGCACGCGTGCGTGCGAAGATTAAAATCAGGGGAGAAGCCCGCGTTAGCTCGCTCGTTTTAACACCTACTAGAGACAGGGCAATTTAAGGCAGCGGCCGACTTGATGTGGGTGCTGGCCTTCTGTCCATACAGAAGCTGCGTGTTTTCCTGTGCTTTACCTTTCTCATGTTTTGAAAGAAAGCCAAAATTCTGGAGAACCTGGGAAACTCCATTGGCGATGCCCTTATTCTGCATCTCTCCCCGCCTGCTGGGCAGCCTGGAAGGGCTTTTTTTCTCTCTTAACCACCCAAAGAGTAAAAGACCTTGAGGACGGCCCTCTAAAACTTACCAACATGGCCAAAAAATGTCTGATTTGGGTTTTTTTTAGCACTCTCTCATTCATCCTTGCTGAAATACAACTGAAGAAATCTATGCCATGTTTGTGCCGGCTCCCACTGCCATAACTTGCTCACCCAGAGATCGAGCAGCGCAACCCCACGGGCTGAGGCTGCATGTGGGGTGGCCGGGGGCTCCCACCTGATGTAGCCACTGCTTCTTGGCCTGGAAACCCAACGTTTTTGCAGAAGCTGCTCTAAAAATGGAAAAACTCTAAAAAAACGCTCCCTGAGAAGGCACCATACCCAAGGGGGAGTAGAAAGCAAGGTAAAAGGGGTTTGCAGACTTTGTCTGTATGCGCACAAGAATTCAACAGGGATCCATTGACTCTTCAACTTCTGCCAAATTTTTAATTTTCCAGACTTTTCATTTGCCAGGTAGTCTAAGGGCCTGCTTTGAAAGACCTTTGCTAGCCCCAGAGCATGCAGTGGCATGGGGAGGAGCCGCACGGGAAGGGTGCGTGGCACCTTTCAGGTCTTAGCGTTATCCAGAGTGCGGCAACAGAATTTGCAAAGCAAAAGGATGGAAAAGAAAATACCAAAGCAGGAAAAACGCCAGGCTGAAAGGGATCGGAAGGGTTAAACAACAGAACTTTACACTACAAGGATTAATGTGATGCATAACAGGTAATTCTATTTTAATAATCAATTTTAGGAGTGACTGGCTATTTTCAAAGCATTCCTATTGTAGCCACGGTTTTAACTAGGCGTACAAGAGTGGACATAAACACCTGCGGACTTTATAAGAGTAAGAAGCAATTTATCACCCAATAAAAAGTCAAACACTCATTTTAAAATTTTCAGGTTTGCATTTGGTGTTTTAAATGTGCATGTGCGGATGGTTCTCGGGGCGGCGGATACGCACCCTACATGCAGAAACACACGTGCAGGCGGCCAACGGCACCGGCTCCCGCAGCGGGGAAGAAAAACCTGCCAGAAAGCATCGCTGTTACAGTTTCATCCCCACCTACGTTTTGTCTTAAACCCCTTGCGATCATCGACCGGAGTTGTCTAAAACCTGAACTAAATGGGCATTAAGTCAGCTGGCATATGAAATTACTGCAATTCGATTTTCAGATAAACCACAAAAATTGATGAACTAACATTGTTCCAGCTGAATTAACTCATCATCCCCGGGAAGAGAAGGTTGCGGAGGAAAGCAAAGGCTCTGATAGCGACGATTAATCCTCCTCCTACTGCAAGGTGCTTGCCTACAAGTGGGAAGGTGCCCAGCTAAAGGCAGGCACGGGGTCCCCACTGCCCCAGAAACATTGCTGCCCTGCCAAACCCAGACGGTAGCGTTAGATATTATTTACGTGGGGGTAGGAGAGGGAGAATTCTTCGTTACGGGCTTGTTATGAAACTATAAATAGGCTAAAATCCCCATCAACATTTCGAGTCATCCTTGGTGGGTAAGTCCACAGGCTGGAGTTCAGGAATGCTAATTTATTCAGGCAGCGGAGCAACCTGCAAGGTTGATCCTTATCCTGTTCACGGGCAATCTCCCGGGGATTAAGTCGTAAAGTATTTGGCCCACAGGTGCCATGCAAGCGGGTCGGGTCCCCCACCGTCGGTGGGCAGAGCTGTTTGCGTGCGCCCACCCTGGGTGGGGAGAGCAGGGTCCTGAGCAGTAAATGCTTCACCAGCCCCGTGCGAGCGCCGCAGCCCGCCGGGGCGGGCATTCAAAGCGTGGCTCCGCATAAATTAGTCACTCGTGGGTAAAGGTGCCTGATTAATTTTGAAAAATCTGACTCCGAGAGCTACCTGGTTTGCACTAAAGAGATTTTGCACAACAAGGAGATTTTGCTCACCAGGAAAATCTCTAGAGGGGTGCAGGGAGCAGGACATATTTGATACAGGTGTCGAAATAAACCTGTCCTATAACCAAAAAAATGTGTGTTGATCACAACGGGTCATTAATGCAATAGCTGTGACCATCAGCATATCCTCGTGGCAGATTTCTTTCATAAACGAGTTGAACATTTTCCAATTTCGAGAAAGTGCTGCTACCTATAAACTTGGAAATTAAGGGCTTTTTTCCCTAAGAATCAGTTCCCTCGGGGCACTTGTGTTCTGGCATGCATCCCTCATTTGCTGAAGAAATTTCAAACTCGGTAATTTAGCACCATACTGATAAAACAAAGGGAGGGGAAAAAAAGAGCAGTTGGGCACATGTGCGTGTGTCGGAAGAGGGAGGTAAGTGGTACAAGCTTCGGGCATTTTTTTCCTGTGGCTTTTTTATCCACAAGTCATGCTGCAGATTTTGTGTGAGATTCATAGGAAAACATTCCCAAGATACAATATATAAGATGCATATCAATCCATAAACTGAGTTTTGCAGATGCAAAATGACCTGCGGAATTTGAAGGAGGATGGAAACTGGTTTATAACCATTTTTCCATATAACTTATTTAAGCCTAAGATGTTGGGCGAAATTTGCCACTAGCAGAATTACGAGTATTACCATTACGGGTATTACAGCAGCACCTACAGGGCCCAAGTTGAAACCGGGACCCTTCGTGGGTAGAAAAATAATAACTAGGAGCCTCTGCCCTGAAAAGCTTACAGTTGGCACAGGCAGGGTGAAAAACGTGCCAGATGGGAAGATTATCATTTTGTTTTGACAGATGGAATATGGAGATTTGCTCATGGAGAAAATCAGCGACGGGCTGGGAAGAAACCTCGTGCAATATTTTCCCATAACTTTCATTCACCAAGAAGTTGCTTTTTACTTCTTTCCTTTGACTGCAATGAACAGAAACCCCTGTCTGCCTGCTGGTGTTCACAGCTCCTCATGGATAAATAGGGGGAGCCTGCTTCGTCTCTGCCAGTTAAAACAGCTCTGCGTGTTTTAATATGGGTCATCTGTAGCAGAAATTGTACTTTATCGCCCTTTTTTAGCTAGGAAAATATTTTAGCTTTGGAAATGAACAGTTGATGCTTTGGAACAGATCTTTAAACATAAGCACGTTGTGCTGATTGGTACCATAAATGGAGGCTCCTCCTATAGAAACAGTTTTGGGGAGGATACATAAAACTCTGCCTTTTCTTTTTTTCCTTTTTTTTTTTTTTTTTCCAGGAGAAATGTGAAACGGAGTTCATGATGTCAAGTCGTGTTGCTAGGAGTCACCTGGCAATCATGCAAGCACAGAACATAGGATGGATCACGATCCCCACCAGGCAGAGCAGGGAGACCGCCCCGACCGCAGCACCGGCCTCTGCAAAACCTCGCTCAGTGACCCCAAAAAGCAGCAGGGCACGGGCATGCGCTCAAGATAGGTTGCAATTTTTTGGGTCCGTAGAAGCAAAATGAAGCAATGTGCTATAGATACCTTTCCACCAGGAAGGATTTCAGAGAACTGTATGATCTGTATTGCTGAGCATCCAGCGTAGTAGGTGCCAAAATGGCACTTAAGATCATTTCTTTCCCTTTATAAAAGTCTTCCCAGGGGCATCAGGTGCACCTTGCAGGCTGGGTCCTCACGTGGGGCAAAGCAGGAGATTCACTGAGGTGAAGGGAGATACCGTGGGATGTATCACCTGAGGAAGGAGGTCGTCTCTGATGGCTTTTCGAGGGGTTATAGTGAGATCTGTGCCTGGGAAGATGGTCACACATTCACCAGAGGAGCACCAGCAGCTCAAAATGCTGAAGACAGCGCTGATAAAAGACAGCTGGCTACCTTGGAGCTGAACTGGTGGCCAAGAGTGTTGCTCCAGCCCAGACAAGAGTGCAATTTCCACCCAAAATTACTGGTTAATCCCAGGATCGGACAGGATGCTCAGCCCAAACCTGGGCTGCCCCAAGGCTGTAGATGGAGGAACTCCTCCATCTCCAGAGGAAAGCTAGTCCTAGCTCCTCGCTGCCTCCCCATGAGGCTGGGGCACGGTGCTGGTGCTTGGCGTGCTGGAGCACATCAGGGCTGCAGCCCCTGGACAAGGTCTGCATCAAACCAAAGCATGGTGCCTCTGGGAACCTGCAGGAATCTCGGGATATGCCTTGATATTTGTGCATCCCATAACTTTCATGTAATATTTGTGATGGCTCTAGAAATAAACTGAGGATAGAAGCTCTCCTGCCAGGCAGTGTGAGCAGAAGCTCGGGCTGGTTGACTATTGCACGAGGGAAATCTGTCAGCTCGAGCGATAAAGTACAAATACACGCTACAGTACGAACAACCACAATTTTCCTTACCGCCTGTGGTATATTTAACAGTGCTATAAAAGATGAAAGTGGCAGTTGTGAGTGCTCATTAGCACTCTAGAATTACTTAATTCTTATTTAACTCTCTAAGTGAATTCATTAATTTGATCTCAAAACAGAAAACCCTCGGTTTAGATCGAGGTTGTTGTGGTCCAGGAAATACTTCTACAGAAAGAAGAAACTGAAATGGCTTGAATGATTTATAAAATGTGAGGGTTCCATTCCAAAATATCATTTATATGCCCAGAAATCTACTCAGCAAATTTAATCCAGCAAAGGAAAACAAACATTATCAATCCATGAATAAAGATGGGAAGTGATTCTGCAGGAGTTTCAGGCTATGCTTGCCCAAGTATGACAAGTAACCGGTCTGAAGCCTTTTTGCACACCTATAAGGTTTGTATTCACCCTGGGTTCAGCAGGCAAAACATGGGGACAACGAATACCGTGATAACCCTGAAGAAAGCCATAATCACGACGGCTACTCGCCGCATTGAGGGTTAGGCACATCCTTCCTCCGTTAACACATCTACTGATGGGAGAGAGGGAGGCAAGTCAACGCCAGAAGCAAAGACAGACCAGAAACCCCCAAAATCCCGTAAATCCTTGCTCCTTTTGATACAGTGCTGCACCACCAGTTTAAGGGGTATGAAAAGAATAAGATCTAAATGGGATATATATGAATGGGGTATAACAAAAGCTTTGTTGTCCTGATTCCCAACCAGCCACACGAAGGGTTCGGTGGCCACGGATGATGTTCCAGGGGATTCATTGCAACTCCTGTCAGTAGCCAAGGGGCCATAGGACACATCTGAAATGCAGTGACCTTGGCTTGCGTGAGCGAGGCCAGCAGTAAAAGCAAATGGAAGTTAAAATGAAAGGTGTATATTTTTATACAGAAGAATTTGCAGTGTTTGGACTCAGGCTTTGGATGGCTCAAGAGTATTTTGTAAGCCAAAAATCTGTTCTTCAGTTTTTGGTTTGTTGATTAAATATACTTGTTACCGAGAACTTCAAGCAGGAAAAAAAATTAAAAAGAGACTTCAACTAAGATATTATCAGCTTCAGCTGCAGCACCGAGCAGCTAAAATGTAACAGCTCTTCAGATCTCAAGTTATTTCCACTGACTGCCATATAATCAGCACGTTAAATCTGGGCACCTCTTCAGGCACAGTTATTTGTGTGATATATACAGATCAATACCTATTGATTTTATAATTTTGATTCATCTCTATGCAGTGATTCGGTTTCACATCATCTTATTTATCAAGCTCTTCTCACTACCTTTCCTTCCAAGCTTCCCGGCACTTCCAGGCCGCTCCGGCAGGATCCCACCGCCACCCCACCCCCCCAGGTCCCTGCGCACAGGTTTCAGCGGGCACATGCTTGGTCGTGGTCCGAGGAGTTTTGTGTGCAAAGAGCTGCTGCAGCATACCCAGGGTTGTTGGTACATGAGGATAAAGATCATAAAACTCCTTGGCTAATGCCACAAACCCACTGTCCCTGCTGGATTCGGAGCCACCCCCCAGCTATCCAAGGAGGCTTTGCAGCCAATGTACCTGGCCATGCCTTCAAACTTCCCCTCTCTGCTGGCTTATGAGGATATGAGGTGGACAAAATTTCCCAGTAAACATTACATTTTCTTCTCTTTTACCCCTGGAGCTTTTGGGACCTGTGCTGGCACCCGAAGACCTTCCCCGCTGTGGCTGCTCCCGCGTGCGGCAGCGGCAGCAGGAGCAGAGTAGCTGGCACGAAAAGCCCGACGGTGACTGATTAACAGCGACCCGCTTGACATATTAGAGGAAACCAATGCCATTGCTACCGCTGGCAAGCGCGGCAGGGAAATCCTGTTAACTTCGCCGGATTGCATATATGCAAATGACAGCGGATTAGAGAGCGTTAGTAAGGCTGCCGCGCCCAGGGAGCTCACACCAGTTTGCATCAGAATGAACGGTGTCTGGATGCACTGGAGATGCCCCAAGTAGGCTAAATCATGATTTAGCAATTCCGTTCTGCCTAAAGCTCCGGGTAGATGGGGCAAACGCGGTCGCCGCCGCTGTGCCTGCCGCTGGAAGGCTGCATTCCTGCTGCCAGCCCTTACGAAGCGCTGCTGCCGGCCACGGCAACAGGATGTGGAGCAAAAGTGGTTAAAAACCATCAGCTGAAATTCATGTGATGAATGAATTTAAGGCAAACAGGAAAACTTCTTGATCTTGAAAATGCCCAACAAAAAGAACTGAACTCTGGTCCAACGCAACGATTTCAAAATGTTTTTGCAGAAGGTGCCGATGGAAGCTGGGATGTACTGCATCCGTGAAATGCAAGTTATTAGGGTGAATGCCACCTTGGAAGGAAAACAAAAAGGGTTGATGAAGACTAAACAACATTCCGCGGGGGGGCTGACACACTACAGCAAGATAGAAAGCACGGGCTAATTACAACGTAAGACCTATCACCGTGCAAAAATAAATGACTTCATAAATAGCTTTAGATATCATGTTAAAAGCACCTTTAGGAACAAAAAGATGCTATGCTAAAACCAGGAGATCTAAAGAGCTGCTATTACACATCCATTACATTTTCTGAGCTGTCTCATTTACTTTTTCAAGTCCTGTATACATGATACAGCAAAGCAAAACATTTTATGTACCGTAAGAAATCTGAAGCAATGTTTAATGTTCAGAAGATAAAGTTAACAAAACTACACTTCAGTGGCTTTTTTATTTCTCTATTTTATGACCTTTCAAGGAGTAAAAGGAAACAAGAAGGAAGGATAAGCGACCAAACACTCCCGCGCTTGCTTTTTTCTACATTGCTGATTGGAGCCCAAGGCAGCAATCATAATAAAAATAAGTCTTCTTTTTAATGTCTAAATAGGAGCTGTTGAAACACTGATGGCACAACGTGTTTTGGGATGGAAAGCATTTGCTCCTCTTGCAGTTATCAACAGGCATATGTTACATGATTTCCCGATTTTTCTCCCTGAAATTACAGAAGCCCGTCACGTCTTCACAACCGTTTGGAACAGTTTTTCTGCTGTTTCTGCTTTTTCTGAAACCAAACCCAGCTATAACTCTATGAGTCCCAAGAACTATTTCTATAAGCATCAGGCAATTCAGATTTTTCTCTCTGTTCCTTCTAAATATCCTTGGTCACATCATTACAGACCTCTCAAAGATGTCAATAGCAATAATTACTGAATGTATTGGGCAGCGACCCCCCCCAGGCTTCCATCCTGCAGGATGCCAAGATGTTCACGATGCAGCTACTACGGGGCATCGATGCTGTAAGCATGCACACAAAATCCACTTTCCAACCTGAATACACCCTTCAAATTCAAACAGGAGCTATGCATCGACTCGTGTTGGGAAGCGAAAAAAAACAATGTATGAAGAGTTGCTCCTTTCCCTTGGAAAGGGGAGGCAACTACAAAAAAAAAAAAAAAAAAAGAGTAAATGTGATGGGAGATTGATGCGGATTTTAGAGCATGGTGTAGTTTGCTAATATATCAGCCTAAGGAAATAAAAATTGACACCTGAGTGGCACAAGCTACATTGACGCTAGCATCTTGCCAAATCTACATTAGATGGAAACAGGAGCTCGGTGTAAACCGTCACATTGCTACTGTAAAAATCTTCCACAGTTGTGCCCCTATGCTGCCGGTGAACGGAAAGTAAGCAATTATTTCTGCTGATTTCAGGAGGAAGATGCAAGAGAAATGGGAAGAATATAAGCGATGTTTTATAAAATGCATTTCACAAAATATCTCAAATGCGTAATCATTGAACTTTTAACAATCCTAGTACTTTCTGTAGCCATAAGGACTATATTCAAATATATTTTGAACATTTCTTAACATGTTTTTATGATGTCTGTTGTTCCTCTGAATTGACAGACTATTTTTTTCTTTGAAATAGAAGTTTCAGTGGGATGTATTCTATTACAAACCTGTGGATTTAATATCTGTAATTCAGAGGTAAGTCTGAGCAAATCTGAAGGGATTTTAGGTGATGGAGTATGTACCTGCAATCCAAGTTCCTGTGGTCAAATTCATTCCTGGTATAGCTTCACTGAACATTTCAGTGCTTTTTTACTTGGGAAGAATTTGCACTTGGATGGATTTATTCCTGGCGTGAATTTCAATGCCAGAATAAAAAGCAGATACAGCTACTTAGAGTGACACCCCTTGACTAAAATAAAATGTATGGGGAAAAAAAGGTAGGTGAGTGGCTGGGGGGTAGCCTGGTGGTGTTTTGAAGGGTGATATCCATGGAGGACAGATGTATGGCATCTGCTTAGCTAATATTATGGCTTCCTACATTATGGTAAAGTGTACAACAGGCTGGGCGGTGGCTATTGCAGGGCAGCAAGACCCAGCTCCCCTCTATGGATAAAGCGAAGGGTGTGATGGCAAAAGCGGCGATGAACAGAGAAAAAAGCCTGCTTCTTCAGGAGCTAATCCATGACCCTCGGTCATCTGCCACTCATTCCATTGAAAAAAATATTCCAAACGCTTCCAACCTTAAAGTCAACAGGGAGCTCCCATCCCTCATGACCAAACAGGCAAGCAGCCGGGGATGGAGCGGGGAGCCAACGAAGTGAGGAGCACCACCTCCAGCTGGGAACTCGCTGGCCACATAACCTAGCTGGTTATTGCATTAGCATTTCATGTGGGGTGGACGTGGAGTTAACATCTGAGCCTTTCAGAAAAGATCTTTAATGACCCGCCAGCCCTCTGAAATTTCCCAAATCTGAAAGAACACCTCCATAACGCGTAACTGCTAGGCGGGTTCAACACCGACCCAGGGAAAGTGTCACCTCCTGAATCACGAGGGATGCTTCCAGTAACATCAATATTTTCCCGGGAGGTCTCCCAGCCAAAGCCTGCCGTGGCCCAGCCCTGCTTGGAAGATCTTCCAGGGCTGTAGCACAAGGTGGTATGGCTGGAGACCAAGTCAAGGCATTATTTTATTTTGTTTTGGTTAGCAGAGTTGATATTTGGTCAAAGGCTTCTAGCTGTGAAATGATGAGGAGCTGCCAATTTCTAAGCTAAACGTTGTACATTCATATCCTGCTACCACTAACTCCATTATGATTAGTCAGGAGTGAACTTAGAAGGTTCAGAAATAAGGTTTGGATAAACATCCCCAAATTTTGGATGCTTATCTGAGCCTGACCCAAACCCCCTGAGTATGCAGAATTGAGCTGGAAATCTGGCAAGAATGTTAATTTCCACACTTTTCATTTCTCTCTTGAAGGCTATATTTGCAGTTTAAGAAATTTCCTTTAATTGGAATTAGCATAATACATTATTTCCCTGTGGTGAGAACAGCTTTTCTGTAGTTACTCTGCCTGTTTGGCTTTTGTCCAAGGAAGTACAAAAGGGGATGAAAGTGAACACAAAAATCCAAAGTAAATAAGTGAACCAAACTCTTTAAACCCCACAAATGGGTAGATTCTGCTTAAGACTTCCCCCAAAATAAACGACTTGGTCCAATCCTAAAACGATGCCCTTTGGTTTTAACGGTGCCTCTGTACGAATGCCAGCTGTACCCCTTTCAACTACATTTGGTAATAATTAATGCTTTGGGGCATTTTGTGCCCCTTCTTTTCTGGGGTGTAATCACTGCTTCAGCCACCATCTTATTTGTTTAATTTCATTAACTATCAACACTCACAAAGATACCGTGCCAGGCTATGTCAAATCTTTGGGGAGCTCGGAGTTACAATCAGTGGGTATTTGACCCTCCAAAGTTTAAGAGTTCTGAGACACCGACTCCATTCCTATACTAAATTCTGTGATATTTGCTGTGAAAATGAAGTATTTAAGCAACCAATGGAGCCTTCAGACGAGGGGAACTTTGCAGCCAGGTTGCACATGGGAGGCCCAACCTGCCATGGAAAAGACCTGGCCCGTGCAGGTGTAAATCCAGCTGCTAGACCTGACCTTGCTGCAGACCTCGGATTCAGCTGGGGTGAAGACTATGAAATTAAAACCTTGCAAATACCCAAAGGGTTATTATTTTTCAAATGAGCCTCTTTGCAAATCAGATGGTGATAGGAGGTGTATTCGGAAGGACGTAAGTGACCTTCTCAAACCCTCCCCAGACGCTGGGCTGGGGAGGTCACGGTAGCGCCCAGCTCTCGCCCTTCCTCCTGCCTCTCTTCTCAAGCACTCCCGGCTCCCAGGTAGCAAACTAAACAAAGCAGCAGCCCGTGCGTGCGCGCGTAGGTATAAGCACAGCACTTGTATATATCCCCGCACATCCACGGACCCGAATGCTTGCTCACATTTAATAATGACTCAAATAAACAGAAATGAGTATTGACAGAAATGCCTGTTACCCAACGCTGCCAGGGAAGAAAAGCAAAGCCAAATGCTATTCCATAAACAGTACACTCGGTACTCAAAAATAATCCCTTTCCAACTCCAACCCAGAACATTGCACCTACACCGCCAGCTCAGGCATGAAAACAGAAAACCAGCCTGGAGTTTCCCAGCTCCCTGCTCCTTATCGGGGGAGATCTGGGCAAGCTGCCGGGCAGCAGCAGAGGGCTGTGCCGCTCCACCCTGCCAGCCGGGACGGGGCCGCCGCTTGGGAAAGAAGAAAATGTCATCCAGCCCGAACACAAAGGGCAAGATGGTATCTCGCTGCTGCTGTGGTGAAGTCATGTAACTAGGAAAATTATATTTAGCTGTTCCTGGGCAGAGAGTCCCCAGGAGGCCCCAGAGCTGGTCCGATACTGACATCGCCTTCTTCACCTGCCCCGAAGTGCCGTGCGCCAAACTCCAAAACCAAATGCCTCCCGCCAGCCCCGTCCTTCAAAACACAGCAGATTTGGGGGGCATGGCCACAAGCAGACCCTCTGCTCCCCCACGGGGCCCCGGCCAAGCAGCTGCCTGCACAGGGCAGCTACCGAAGGCCAGTACCGACGGCTGCGGTTTGGGACAGGACCCTCTGGCACAGGGGGTGTTTGGGGGGCTGCAGGGGAGACCACAGCCCCCCCGAGCTCCCACAGCACCACACTGCCACGCCGGTATATATCGTGCTTAGTTAATCATCAGAGCTACTTAACGCTGACTGTGCCCAGCTCTTTTCTTTGGGCAAAAGGAAAGGCTGCGTCCGGGGAAGAGGGCAGGGGTGGGAAGGGGCAGACCCCACCGCGGGGGCCTGAGTGTGGTGGCAGTTCTGCTCTCCTGGCTCAGCATCCTGAATTTTGCTGTCTCTTCTGCTGTTTCTTCCCTCACGCTACCATAATTTTACAGTTGAACTCATCAGTCAGCATTAGCCAGCATCACCCTATTTAATAGCACCATAAAACGAACAAGTCAGGTGAGTTTGTCACCACAGCCCCGCACTTTACAAGTCAAAAGTCTGAATAAATATGTAACTGTTCACACCCTTTCAAAAGCACTGGAACAGGAACACGCTGAACCAAAAGCTCTGATTTATATCTAAAGTTGCATTGACTCCAAAGTAAGAGTGAAAATGTAGGTTAGATGGATACTGGGTGCTACAAAAAATTATTGCTCTGCCATTTTACACCTTAAAAGTGATGTGTGAGAAAGAGCAAGACCAGATAGAAAACAGCCACCTTGAATGGGTGGACTGGAGACAAAGGACAGTCACAGCTCATCCCACCTGACCAAAAATACTGCCTAAAATCATAGTTTGCAGTACGAGTCAAGACGAAGGAGCAGAGGACTTCTCTCACAAGCATCTCTCTACTTTCCTGGTGAGACATGGGGCCCATCCAAAAATAGACCATGGAGCACCAGCTCCTACATGCAACGGCTGGGCAGCCATGCAGGACTGCACGGTTGCTTTCAATGCATGAATGAAATCAGCTGCACAGAGCCATTGAATTTAGCTGTGTTAATAAAAAGAAAGTTATGCATCCATACATGCATTGAGGAAGAACAACTTGACTTTGAGGGTGCCCGAGCCCTGGCCCAGGCTGCCCAGGGGGGGCTGTGGAGTCTCCTTCTCTGGAGATATTCAACCCCCGCCTGGACACTGTCCTGTGCCCCCTGCTCTGGGTGAGCCTGCTTGGGCAGGGGGGTGGCACTGGGGGAGCTCCCGAGGGCCCTTCCAACCCCTGCCATGCTGGGATTCTGTGAGACTGACCACAGGGAAATGTCGACAAATGGTTTGAGATCCTATCTCCTGGATCTCTCCTGCATAGGCTGGCAGAGCAGAGAGGATTGCTTCTGGGCATCCCTCTTGGGCCCAAGCTGAGTTTTAATAAAGGAGCAGATAAACAGGCTGTCCATGTAATTTTTGTTCATATACAGAAGTAACAGTATCAGTAGATATACCGTGATTTACTGTGTGAAATCCACGTGAAAAATAATCATCAGGCATTGCACTATAAACCCTCATTTCCGAATGCTAAGCACCAAACCAAAGGACCCACATGTTTAAATGACTTTGATTCTATTCTTAATGTCAAAATGCTAAAAAGAAAAAGAGGCAATTTCAGCAGGGAATTCTTACGGTCAGGTTGCGTGAGATTCACTCTGTTGTACTCTAAATTATGTGTTAAATGATGATTTCCAACACAGCCTGTAGCAGAGAGTTTGTTTGGAATGACATTTGTTGTGGCACCAGTGGCCACTACAAAGATGAATTTATATATACACTTAGAGCACCTGCCTGTGGAGGTGTCGCAGATAAGTTCTGCATGAGCAGATGACAACGGAAATTCTGCAAGCAGTCACAAACCGAATTTATGC
Source organism: Butorides virescens (assembly GCA_017310255.1). NCBI lineage: Eukaryota > Metazoa > Chordata > Aves > Pelecaniformes > Ardeidae > Butorides > Butorides virescens. The sequence continues at coordinate 23,549 of JADKXX010008046.1, read as the reverse complement.
TCCCAAATAGCAGTGAAAATGTTGTCTGCAGCACTTTCTCCACTGCTTTCATGAAACGTATGCAACCAAACTACCAGTTGCTGTTATTAAGCATTACATGGTGATTTCTCCAGCAAATAACCATCCTTTAGCAAACCAGCCCACATTGCTGTTAGCCGCGCAGGTTTTGCGGAACTCCTTCGCTTTGCTACATGACTGTGAACGGTGACATTTATAAGTGAATATAATGCTTGAAATTGTATTCAGACCTATCCAAGCACCAGCATCTACCCAAACAAAGCTCTGATACTCAGAGATTAGCAGCCTACTGATAGAAAGATAACCCACGTGAAGGCTGAGCAGGGAGCGGTGACGGATTTGCCCACTATTCTTCCAGCTTTGTTAAGGAAGCCTTCCCAGTGAAGTCACTTCTTTACCCTGGAAACATTTAGCTCCGGTTTTAAAGCTGTGTGTTTTTATATAAATGTGACGACGGTGTCCTCGTCAGTCCTGGAGACTGATGCCACCTCCCCTGAGGACAGTGGTCACAGTTGGACCTCCCCGGTTGCTTTGCCACCAGGCCTCAGGGTTAGGACCTTTGGTTTTAGGGGTTTTTATTCTTCTCTGGGTTACTCTATGGAGCGTATAAAACTCTTATCCTCCCAGGTGAGAGCTGGTTTCCCTATTTGCCATGCATTTCTTCCTTACCTGCAGACACACCACCCTCTGGGGATGGCCTGGGACGTGCTCAGGCTCTTTGAGAGGTCGGGGCAGGAGGTGTGTGGGGTGAGCTCCCCGACCCCAGCCCCATGGCATGGGCCAGCTGCCAGCCTCTGCTCCTGCCACCCGCTCCTGGCCTCCCCGTGGGGCCAGCTTGCTGCTTATCTCGAGCCCTGGGAAGCCAGCTCAGGAAGCTAATTTGGCAGGAAACTACCAACTTTTTTAAGGTTTGTTTTTTGAGAGTTCCTCTGACTGAGTCGGCTCCTCGCGTGCTGGTGCAAGTGCCCGCTCAAGGGCGAGCTGCACACGGGTCGTGGGAGGAGAAGCACGGCAGCACCTTCCCTTATGGACCCATCCACGCACCCATTCCCATGGACCCATCTCGTTTGGCCGCATCGTACAGCTGCCTGGCTCGCCGCCTCCTTGCCTAGCTCCGAACGCCTTTCAAAGCCTGCTCACATGAATTTGGCTCCTTGTGTCTCCAAATTTTACTTGGCCTGGTGCAAACTGCCTTTGCAGGTGAGGGAGAGGAGTCCAAGTCTCCCAATGGACATGGTCCTGGCATTGCCCCCTAATCAGATCAAACCTCTGCCGAAAGAGTAGCTCAACATCTGCCACGCTTTCCCTTCCCTCTCAGGCATCCCAGACGCCCCTGCCACCCTCCTGCCTAAATAGTTTGGGAAGTTTTGCAGCCTATCATAATGACCAGGACACCAGCAGGATGCTTTCCACCAAACCCTTCACCAGTTTCTAAAGCCTGAGAAGATGCACTCTAAGTGGGAAGAAAGCGTTTTGCTTTTACGTGGAGCCAGCCCTCCTGAAATGCCGGTGGCAGTGGCTGCCAGTGATTGCAGCGGGGTTTGTATGGTGGGAGCAGCTTCCACCAGTGCACGATATCAACTGGTTTCACAAACAACACCCAGCAGTAACCTCTATGCTAAACCCAGTTGTGTCTGAAAAGCCCACTGTGTGTAGCTGATACACAAGCCAAAAAACAAGCAAGTCTAACTTCCCAAGTGCTTTCTTTGCTTTCCGATGCCTTTTTCTTTTTCTTTACTGGTTTTCCATTGTCTGGCATTTACAATATACCCGCAGAGGTAGAAAGGCATATATTTACCTCTCTTTCCTATCAAAGCTACTTTAAACTTAAGGCACAGTGCTGTTTCCATTTGGAAAATTTTTTGTACAAGCCATTTACAAGGCCTTTACAAGCCATGGTATGCCAAGACCTCTCCGATTTCCAATTTACTGCAACTGAACCTAGCTGGCATGGAGAAGGAAGGAGCTCGACTACCCTACCCAAACTCCAACTGGAGGATACAGCCACCGCTACCTACGGGCACCAAAGCTGCAGATAGACAGAGGGAAAGCCAGGAGGTGGTGGAGGCAGTGAACTGGTCTGTGAAGAGGACCCAAATCAAAAATGTTTGCTACGCTCCAGAAGTGGTCTTGCTGGGACTCACAAAGAGCCTAGATTCTGCCAATGCAGGTTGTGAACTACTGACAATTTCTTCAAACCCTTTGGATGGGATTGATGGCAGAATGAACAAGTATACTCGTTAAGTCCTAAATACGTCTGAAAAGATATATATATATAAAAAAATAATGGTGTAAATCTCTTCTAACTTTGGTACAGCTTATTTCTTAGCTTGCTACGGCGCTCATGGCTACTGGTCCCATCACCTAACACATAAATGACTTTGTACTGTAGCGCTGGTCTGGTGAGGTTCGGTGCCAACTTTCCAGCAAGAAGTCATCATCTATTGACCTAAACAGGGTCTGAAAGCCAGAATTTGCTGCCATTTACTCTTGGCCTGATATGGTTTCGTGTCCTGTGAGTGCCCCAAGCTGCCAAGCGGAGGCAGCACCAAGTGCACAGGCGGATTTTGGGAGAGTGGAGAGGATTCGGGTACTCAGTCCAACTGGTTCTTTGAAAATGGAAGAATTAATATTGCTTGGAAAGAACTAAAACTAAAATAATGTCACACGGGGGAGAATGAAAGAGGAGCGGGAGGTGGGAGGGCATTAGGAGCAGCAGGAGAAAGGCCAAGGAGGGCACATGGAGGTTTTCAAACAGGGTTTCCCCGGGGCTGGGACAGGCTCGGGGCCTCTCCTGACGGCACTCGACTGCTTCACAAACACCTCAGCACAATACGCGAGTGCAATATAAACCTCGACTCCTCGAGATTAGCAATGGCTGGGAAATAATGTTATCGCTCCCCATTAAACTTCAGGAGCTCTTCATGAAAAGTCCCCAAAATTCCCACAGGCTTTGAATGAGGGCAAGATTTCCCCCTGTAGTCCATCCTTCTTTCCTAGGAGACCTTACATCCTGCACACATCACATCCTCTTACTTCTTGCCCAACCACACAAGAGCTCAACCATTTGCCCATCGCTTCACTCTCTACAGAGACGCTTCTTGATTTTCTCTGTCTCATGCTCTCTCCTCTGCTGAAATCAGGGGATCTGGGATTTTCCTGCTGGGTCAAAACTCAATCTCCTTCCTCCCAGGGGGTCGGTTTAACGGCACGTCACCGTGCCAGACGGTGACCGTTGGTACCACCCAGTTTCATTAGTTATCAAGGGCTAAAGTTGCACTTCGAACATTCATCAATCGGTAGGAAAAAATACGCATCAAATTAAAACTCCCAGTGAACTCCAACACCTTAGGGCTTTTTCCTTTTACAAAGTGACATTTTCCTCCGCTGAAAACAGAACTACTTGTGCAGGTGGTTTTTAAACACAAACAGCTGCTCCATGGAAATGCAGTCGGGGAAAATAATTCAGAAAAAAAGCCAAAGACAAAGCCATGGGTGTGGAGCAAGAATCTATACTGCCCTGATTCCCAGGGAAATATAGGAAGGGAAGAGAAACCTCAGATATAAACAGTAAGTGGAATTTCCATTGCGCTGGTCCCAATAAACACACTGGTTTTAAGGGAAGAAAAATGGGATCAAGGGAGCAGAGGGAGCCGGTCGGTATTGCGAGGGAAAGCATGGCTGAGGGGTACGGCTCGTAAAAAGCTGCTTCATCTTTCAGTGTCAGAACAATGCCCGGGCGTATGTTAAACTCTGTTATCAGCGAGGGAAGCAGAGCAAGGCTGGGATAAACAGCACTAGATAGCCAGGGGTTTGTGGTCATGATTTACTCCTGCCTTTCCAGATAGTTCCTCCTTTCTTTTTGCCTCGTTTCAACCTGTCCATCTTTTAAAAGGTCCTATAGGAAGTCATTGGTTTTAGCACTGCCGTCAGCATTTTAATGACGATAAAATATTCTTTGGCTATACAGTATTAACAAAAAAAAAAAAATTGAAGTAGTTATATTGTGGTCAGACTGTGAAGTGAACTACCCAAGATCACAGACAAACATTGCTGCTCTTCCCTTATTCCACCACTTTGCCCTGCAACATCTCTGAATCCCTCCATTGCATGCCCTTGAGCAAAAACGGCCATCCTCACTTTCAGGGCACTTTGTGCTTTAGCCCCTCATGGTGAGTGCCATCCCTGTGTAGAAACACAACATCAACTCCCCCTCCAATAACAGACCACAGAGGAGACTCTTGAAATGCTGCATTTTCTCCAGCCCTGCCTTCCCGACGGAGGAGGCTCTCCCTGCAACCGCCCTCAAAACTATTTCACCGGGCTCCTCCCAACTATCATCCAAATTCCTCTTTGAATTCATAAGGATTAATCTCGTGGTATGCTACAGCTGCTGTCAAGATGACAAGTTTTGGTTTCCTCCTCTCTTACATGCATCCATTAATGTTCTCTTAGACTGTAAGGTCCTAAAGCAAGAACCATCTCTGTGTCCTTCATTCCCTACCCGTCGCATAGGTCTCCTGACTTCTGCTGTCCTAGTGGTGAAGCCCCCAAATTTTGAATAAAGACTGGAAAAAATAATTCATTTGCTCATGTTGGAGGGCTATGATCTCAGCTAATATGAGCAGTCCTGGTGCCACCTTCCTGTCTGAGCACGTGTAATGCTACTGTAATAAGAACCCTGGAATGTTACCCATTACTTCTCCTGGTGCCAACAGTGTATAAAATACTTCACATATAGAAATGAAGATGAAGTCCCCACCTTGGGAACTGCATTCCAAGACAATGACACGAGCAGGGAAGAGCTGCAATGAAAGCCAATCTGATGCTGAAGTGAAGGCGCACGTGGGACTTGTTAGTTCCACCTTTATTTTTCCCTTTCTTTGCACTCCTATTTTGTGAACGCTCTTGGGAGACAAGGACTTTTCAATAGGATAAGCTCTTGTATCAAACCAAATCAGACCGGTAGTATCTCAGCCTGGGAAGGGGCGAGTGCCAGATAGCCCTGGAAGGCGTGCAATCCTTGTAGCAGACAAATCGATAGCAAAACCTTAAACATTCAGGAACACAGAATAATCAATTGCAATATTAACGTGCTGGTAAAATGATTAAAGTTTGGCGTTACACATATTTTCAAATGTACTGACACTTCATTCTCATAAAGGCCAGCTCAGTTATGTTTGATTTGTATTCATATCCTATAATGTGAATATATTTGCTCAAAATTGCTTAGTAGTAAATCACCATCGCAGAAATAAGCTTATATTTATTTTTAGTATTCATGAATTGCATGGAATTGGACCACCATATATTTAACACCTCTGAAGAAATCCAACCGTAACTTTTGAAAGCAACACCTTTATATATCATTATGGACATTGTTTCCTTAACAGTTAATCACACACTCTCTAATCATGTGACTTTTACCTTAAGAGAGAAAAATGAATGACTCTTTAGCTTGAAATGAAAAGCCCTCTACTTGACCTTTCCACGTGAAAAACCACACCGGGCCGGGTCCTGAGGGTGCTGAGCACTCTTGGCCGCGCGCTGAGGACCCTTGGCTCCCACCAAAGCCGACAGAAGTTGGAGGCATTCAACAACTTGCCGGATCAAGCCTGTAATCACTAAAAGCTCTCTCTAGAGTGATATAAATACGGACAGTCACTTCACAGATTTAGTCCAGCATTAGGGTTACTTTAAAACCAAAGCTGTCGGAGAAAATGTTGGATCTATGATATGACTTTGAACCCAGGTCACTAAAATCTTTCCCAACGCAGCATCTTCTTTGGGATTCTTAAGAAAGCTAAACCTGCAAAGACAAATATTATGGCAACAAAAATAAATGCGTGAGTTTTTAACCTTTTCAGGGAAAGTAATTCCTTTATTGGCTGCAGCTAAAACTTCCTACCTTTCTTTCCCTTTTTGTTGTATCTGTGAGTAATTTCTTCAGTCACATTGTTTATAAGAAGTGAAGTTATTCGTAATCATGCCTTAAGAGTATGTACACAAACTGGACATCCTAATAGAGCACTATGTATTAAATTCCTGATTGTTTGACATAAATTCTCTCTCTTTCTTTTACTCAGACAGGAAGTTTCCCATTTATTTACGAATAGGTTAAGACCCCAGTCATGTTCCTAACCATGTTCCTAAGTGCTAACATATATTAAGTAAATTTAGAGCCTCTTCTGCATAGGAAACAAATTAAACTGGTTAAACATGGAGAAAGACTAAATGTAATCTATCTTTTGTCATGTTTATGATATCGGAACGCATCTTATATGAATGTTCCAATTTGGCTGTTACAGCAGATGGGTTGCTTATGATAAACCACAACTACAGACAGAAAATGTGATAATATAAATCATAAAGAAGATAAATAACAAAATTCTTTGAAATAACATTGGTTAAATATTTAGACATTTGGTTTCTAAGCTTGCTTGCACATATGAAATAGTATTCTCTACTGATGGAAAGCAATACTCTCAACAATAATCATATTGGGCCAACTAATAAGGTCTACAGGACTTATTTGCATTAACAGATTTATACAACGTTTGTGTACGCAGGGAAGATATTTGCTCTCAGGGGAATAATTCGGTATGGAAACCTGCATAAAGAAGTAAGGACAACCTGTGACTGAGCTATTCTTCCTTAGGTCAGGGCACACTGGAGCACTGTTGTTTTCTCCTCTGTGCTTCTTTGTGTAAAAGTATGCAAGTCTGGGGAAAAAGTGAAGTCTTGACTTTATCCTCCCTAATTTATAGCTGGCCTAGCTGAGGTAGGTACCAAACCTCAAAATTGTTACCAGGCAGAACTTCAATTTTCCAATTCACAAAAGACCTAGAAACCTGATTTCTACCAGTAACTTAAGAAGGAAGATTAGTGTGCAAAGCCGATGAGGGAGACACACAACCGAGCTTATGACTGCACCGAAGAAAGTAATCCAGTTCTCACAGATTTTATTTTTACTGGAAGCTTTACACCTTTCAAAGGTAGGTGTCGAGTCCAAGCTCCCCTTAGAGAGAGATTAGGCTTCTTGAGTGCAACCCTCATCATCCTCACCTAGGTGTTTATAGGAAAATGGGGGAATTGCCCCCAAGAGGTGCCTCTCTTTTTAAACCGATGATCAATTTAAATTGCTGAACAACGGGCGACTAATGTAGGCTAGACATCTATGTGGCTAAAGATGGAGATGTTTAATAACGGTCTCGGTGTTTCGATTTCAAATAGCACTTGTGCATTTTGCTCAATGAGGGCCCAAAAGAACAAAGCTTGAGCACTCAGCAGTTAAATAAAAAATTATTTATGTACTATGTATTTATGTATTAGGTAAAAAATGGAGCCAAACCTGTGCCTCCTGAAATACAAAGGACACCTGCCCCAACTTTATTCAGAGTAGTACTCAGACTTGTCTTTTTATGATTTTTCCATGAGATACACATCATCTTACATGACTCTTGGTTAGTTCCATTTAATCCCTACAGCAGTGAAAGTAACTGAGCTATTCTTTCAACAAAGATATTGGTATATTCACAATAGCAACGTTCCTCTGCCCAAATCCTGGCACGACTTACGTCCTGGGGATCAAAGGGCTGTGAGGGCAATCCACAGCCAAGTGCACGCCGCCAATATTCCCCTCCCAGGAACTGACGCGCGATTAAACGCACAGAAACCGGAGCACACGCGGTGCCCCTTCCTTTTAAATTAAGGCTCTTGCCTTTTTAAATGAAGTGATTATGATGAGGGCAGTGGGATTAAGAGAGGACCGGGGCCCTTTGTGCAGGTGGTTTCCCTAATAGGAGACTTTCTAGCAAGAGAGCACTGTATATTCTTCAGGCTCAAAGCTAAACTTCTATTAAAACCAATTAATTCATTGAACAGGCTTGTATCGCTTTACAGTGCCTGGGCCTCTGCTTAAAAGAAATCAATTGTATGAGTACAGCTGAGAAATAACCACTATAATAGATGTTTTAGCTCTTGCTTTTACTTTTCTCTGATAGCCCTTAAGGTGGTCAGAGGTAAAAGCTAAAGATGCATTGTAGCCTAAGGGATGATTGAATGAAAAAATGGGGGATGGGAGCAGAGCTATGCTGATAGACCAATTTCCCACCACTGCAAGCCAGCGCAATTGATTGATGAATCCTTGCTCTGTCAAGAGGCAGCCCTTCAGATTTGATCACATAAATACTCATTCAACTCAAATTCTGCTTGACAAGCCTCAGACAGCTTTGTTCTGTCACAGATATCATTGGAAGGAAAATGCTCCATTAATCATCCTTAATTAACTTTACCATAGTCTGCTGGAACCAATATGTTCCCTGGCTAAATCCCTAAGACTTAGCTAGATTTCTGTAGTTATCAAATGGAGAGTTGTTTTTAAAGTTCCTCTCCCTCATTGCTGTTAACTACAGGAAATCTTTCCCTGCCTGTTTTTTAGGAAGTCACTTCCATTGATCAGGATGCGGCTTAATCCTTTGACAGTTAAGCTCCTTTGCCAGAGACACACAATTATACCTATTTCAGCTTATAAAAGATTGCTGTTACATCTGCAATAAGTCCAAAATTTATTTTGCTTCCCAAACACCCAGTTGTTTTCAGGCTGCTAGAAAGCTTTGCAAACATAACTAAAAAAACCACCCCAACAGCTTATAAAAGGGGAGTAGGAAGAAACACAATGGATTAGTTGGATTTTGGGACAATATTTTGGGGTAATATTTCAGGTGCACAGTGAGTGGAAAGCATGCACCCGTGCTCGTTAGCCTGGGATGCCACTATCTTTTCTCCCTCAGCAGTTTTGTTCTGCCGAGAAGCTGGAGGAAGCCCCAGGACCATCGTGTTAACATTTTACCACCAAGAGAAAGGATCCTCAGATGGCTCCTGCTTTGGATGGGTGTCCTCCATCCATGGGGCCGCTCCTGATGCGTGCGCAGAAGTGCATATACCCCATGGAGTTCTCCCCATCCTTGTGTATTTTTACACTGACAAAATTTCTTTCTTTTTGACACCTTTCTGATGTTTTCTTCTAATGTGGTGAAACCCCTATATTCCTCGGGGATTTTAAATGGGACTTGAAGGGTCTAACACCTTGCCAGATTGGGGCCTTGCTGGCCTAGGTGATGCAAAAAGGCAATGGGAGCAACAGACCATAAAAATAAATTCCTTACTCATTCAATCCCATTGACTGCGATACGTCCCTGTGAAAGGATTCACTGAAGGTGAAGAAAAGAAATATCAAGGAAGCCATTTGATTAAATAAAAATAAATGCGGGAACCATTTCTTTAGTGAAACAAAGCCTTATATTTTTTAGTCTTACAAAACTTTACTCATATGAGCAGCCTTTATTCCTGAAAACTGTATTACTGAAAGCTTAGGAGAACATGGGCTATCCGTAGTGCTAAACATTTATGTGTCAAGCTGGGTACAAGCGATGAAATATAACCCAAATTGTTGACCAAATTTAATGGTAAAAGCTAATGCTTCTTTTATTAAGGAAACATAGTATTTTAAAGTAAACACTGCAGCACAAGGGGGAAAAAAGATCATACTCTATTCCCACGTACATCAGAAATCTTCTGCTCGCTCTGGGGAGAAGCCACTTTGTGTTATGCTCTCTACCAACCTTGGACTGTGGTCAATTTAATCAACGCTCCTCCTGCCGGCAGCGCTGCTCAGGCGAAAATGGAAGTGACCATTTCAAGCTGTGCATTCCGAGAAGCCAGCTGGCCTATTTTAAAGTCTCTGGAAACTTGACATACTAATGTTTTCTTCACAGCACCAAATATACTACTATAAAGGCATCTTCTCAGGTTATACAACAGAAAAAGGCAGAGGCATAAATCAGGGCTACCAAGCCTTTGCACACCAAAGGACCAAACCACAGAAGCATCGGCTGGCAGCAAGATGGCAATGAATTGGGTCCAGAAATGAGAGACACGTAGATAAAAAAATGGAAACAACTTCTGTTTTCTTGTCTTGTCCTGGGGAAGAGCTGGAGACAGAAGAAATGGCCAAAATTGGGACCTTTTCAACATAAGCGTAAAGCTTTCCGTGGGGTTGGGTCCACTTTGCCATCAATGCTCCTTTCCCCTTCCTTTCCCTCTCAGTTCCTTCTCCTTTTCCCACACACTCGTCTCCCCCACTCACTCTCTTTTCTGCTTTAGTTTCTCCCTCTTTAACCAAAATTCTGCAGAAATTTCTCTCCCCGCTGAGCAGAGAACTAATCTGCCTTTAGCTGCCCTCCCTCAGCTCCCAGGGCTGTGAGTTAGGTTTTCCCCCCACACCTCAACACAGAGGTGCTCAGGGAGAGGAGAAGGGCAAGATAATTAAGGTCTTGGGAGGATGGAGCCTTCCAGCCGTAGTGCCTGCCTTATTCTGCCTGGAAAACCACGATAAAACAGGTTTATCAGCACTAACCTGGGTTTTGCTCTTAAAGCAGGTTGCAGGGAGGTGGGAACCCTAGCGATCCTGCTCCTTCCAGCATTGGGATCCATGGTTGTCTTGTTCAGTCTTGCCTCAAAATACAGCCATGATATAAACTGATGGACAAAATGCATGACTGAGAGAATACTTAGATGCAGGAAACTTGGAAAAAAAAAATTAAATTGTATTATCTCAACCTCTATGAGAACATCCAGTCCATCTTTAAATCACAAACCAAAATAAACAGGGTTATATGTATAGTGAAAAACCTGTAAATGTCCTTTCTCATTATGGAGGTCAAAGAATACATTAGTTATTTTTAACTAATGTCTTATTCGACCCCATGCAAACTTAAATCAGTTTGGGTCTGACTGATTCAAAGCTGTTCTCTGGTTCCCTGCTTTGCTGTAATAATTGACTGGGCTAGACTTTAGAAAGGTCAAAAAAGCAGCCCCGCTTCATATTATTTCAGCTAATAACTCAGTTCTTAAATCAAAATTTAAGAACTAATCTCTCAAAGCACTATTTCCTCCCCCTCCATTAAATCCATATGTAATTTCAAATTAAATGATAGATGTTGAAAATCGTTACTTTTTGCTTAATTACTTTTAAGTTACTGGGGGACCCAGCATGAAGGTTTGTTAGAAGATCTAGGATTCTCCAAAAAAAAATTGAAATTAAGAAAATCTAAGAAAATCTCAACAAAATGCAGCAGCAACTAAAGAACCTCAGGAAAAAACAGCAGGCTACAGACAGTTTAAAGGAAAAAATAGGCAGACACATTGCAGCGTCTAACGCAGGCTCAGAAGTGGCTGGGAAGCAGATCTTTAGGGTAGGTGCGGTAGGGCTGATAGGAAGCTTGAGAGCACAGATGAGATGTGTTAGTCACGACAAACATGCTGGGGGCTTCCTTTGAGTGGCAGACAACAAAGGCTTCAAATGAAGCTATCGCTCTCTTCTTTAAATATATACATTCCGGGAGGATACCAGCGTATGGCTGATTAAGTGCAAATCTAAAGATTGAGTGATGTCAACTGTTTAACATAAAAGTTCACTCATAACTCATTTTTAGAAAAGATTCTGATATTAATTCGCACCCCCCCCCCCCAAATCCAAGCGCTTTAATTTCGTAACATTAGTTTGCAATGTTATATTCACTCCCCAAAAACCTAATTCTGCGTTCAGCATATTCTTATTTCATTCTGCTGTCCTTATCTGACTTCCTTCAACAGAAATTGGCCTTAATCCCGATGTAGGAATGCAAGATGAAGATCATTAGGAAGTAAGGCAGTGTCAACAAGGGCTGTTATTCCTCCAAGTTCACTACGGTCCTATTTAAGAAAAAAAGACAGAGAAAAGTCACCCAAGAAGGGTGTAAGAAGAGGACCGCTGTGCCCCATTGGGAGTCACCAGAAAACCTCTCCTGATTCCCAGGGATGAGGATTGGCAGGACGTTTGCCCAAGCACATCTGCAAGCACATCTGGGGGACCCTTTTGGCACATGCATGGTTGCCCCACACATCTCCTTTTGCCTCAGTATGATGAAAACAGAGATTTCAAATTGGGTATGGCACAATTAGGCATCTCTTGTAGTCAACCAGTTGACATAGCAGTGTTTTTTCTCCCTCCAGCTCTCCCCTTCTCTCCCCCAAAACGCCTTTTCTTTTTCCACTTTCAAAGAGATATTTTGTTTAAGATGCCAAACGCTGGGCTTTGACTGCTGTTTATGGGATACTGATTTGGGGCTGCAATAAACTGCGAGTGGTTTGAGGTTGGCTCTTCAAGCTGTAACCGCTGTTGGGTTTCGTGTTGTTTTTTCTGCCAAGGGAGCTTTTTCTTTCCCCGCTTCCCCGCAGTCGCTCTGCGCTGGGCTTTTGTTTGGCCTCTCAGCACAGCGTTGTTTATTTGCACTAACAGCGCCGGCCATGCTCCCCGTGGACTGTTTGTCCAGTGGCCTGTGGAGCCTCCATGACTTTATTGTTGACAAGTGGTAGGTGGGATCCAAGTTTTTGTGGTTAAATTGTTTATTGATAATTACCTGTTAATTACTGCTGCTGCCAGCTTCCTATAATTTATGATAATCACTGTTTCTTCTTGCTCTTAGAAATACACGAGCAAGAGGAGGGAACACAAAGAGGGCAAAAGAAGCAAGAGGGCCCAATTGTGATCTCTCTTTCCTGAGTCTTAAAATTGCATGATGTGATTAATTTAACATGGGAGCAGAGCCTGGCCAGCTCTTGTCATGCAGCCTGTCACTACAACGAGGGTGTCACCTCCCCGGGAGCTGCCAGCCAGTGACAGCTCTTCTCTTGTCTTATATGGGGGAGAGATTTGGTGTAAGAGCTCAACCCAACTACACTTTCCCTGAACTGGGGAAAAATGGAAACAAAGCCATTGTTTGCTTATAAAGGGCGCGAACCTGTTCCCCACCATGTCTGAAGAAGGAACATTTTTTAGGGATTTGTTTTTTTGGTGCACTGTTTGGAAGCTGACTTACTCTGTGCACTAAGACTTCACCATAGGACATCTGTGGAAAGACCAAGTGGTACCCTCAGTTGTGCCTCTCTAAGCGTATTGCTCCAAGCCAGGACAAGGCAGGGAGCCACGTCCCCGGGCTGTGGGACGGCTGCCCCATGAATCAGGGAGGGAAGAAGCCTGCCTGGGAAGAGACTTGCTCCTCAAGCGAGGATTACCCTGGCCACTGGCTCTGCCTCCCATGGCCCGTGAGGCTGCAGCTGGTCAGCTCTTCAGAGGGATTCTGGTGGCCACAGGATTTTTCTTTAAAGACTGAAACTAAAACTAAGCCCATGTATTTATCTCCTTAAGTGCATTTCCGTGCCTATGAACCCTGGCATGTCTTAACTCTGCGTTTAAAGCCACAGCATTTGGTACAAATGCATTTTTAAGGGGTCATGATGATAACACAACATCCCTTCTGAGGCACTGCCCAACTATCAGATTAAGCCTGTTTAATAATACGGAGCATGAAAACCAGCACCATCAGCAGCCCTGGAAGGGATATGAAAAACCAAAAGCAGCCCAATATCGAGGGGTACCTGGAGATACACGTTTACCGCAAACCATTAAAATTGCTGTAGATACAAACCGAACGATCGTGTTTCCATGTTTTGACAAGTTTACACCGTTCTCCCTTTTAGAAGCGTTACAGCTGGGAAGAAACTATCTCTTTGTTTTGGTACGTTTATGGAATTTTTACTCGAGGTGCCTATTTACACATTTCCTGGCCTAAGCAAGAGCCTCCTGCCCCCCCCGTGGCACGTGCGCATCGGTCACTGCCCAGCACCATCCCTCCTCCTGACTCGGGCTGTGTACAATTGTCCGGGCAACTCACAACAGTTTATCATCACTGTTTGGTGTAATTGGAAGCAGAAGTATTTATACGCACCCATGTACCCTACAAGGAAATTTATAAAGGCAACTGTCTCTTTTAATCTACAGCATGGCCAGTGTAAACAGTAATTTGAAGGAATATTCAGATTTATTACGTTACTCACTTAAAGATCAATGGTTAAAATGGATATATATTGCATTAATCCAAACACACAACAGATCATAAAGCTATTTACACAATAAATTTACAATTCCCGCAGACACTTTAATCCTGTTTCTGCTTCCAAGGAGCACTCTTGTCTGCACACACACATCTACCCGCAAACACCCTCGCACGCTCACAAAGTACTATTGTAATGTTAATTAACCTAATTTATAAACCGCCAACGAGACCCGTAACCTCAGCACAATATACATTTAACCATAAAGATGTGAATTAAAGCCCCATTAAGGGGAACGGACAAAAGGAAAGAAATTTGGCGTTGGGGCTGATGCGTGATCCCGACCTCAGCCCCGTGGCACCTCCGGTGTCACCCCTCCGCGAGTCAACAGCATCGCTTGGGGCTTCAGTCCGGCTTGTCTCACCTTCCTACGGCGAAGTCATACCCCAAGTTATTTAAACTTCATTTCTGTGGTTTAAAATAATATCCCATTGACGTGGGATCCAAAACTCCTTCAGAGCTAATAAAATGTCACCCTGCCAAACGGAGACGGAACGTGCCAACCTTTAGCCTAGTGTGAAATTTTATAACTGAGTTATAAACCCCTCAAAAAACAGGGCTTATAATGGAAAGGCTGACAGATTCTTAACTATACAGTTTCCAGTGGGCTTCTGCTTAATATACTGTATTTCTTCTCCTTGAAGATATTAATTTACTTTTTGAAATGTTCATTGCTAAGATTAAGCGTAGGGTTTTGAAATGTGTTCACAGGCAATTTATGCAGGCACACAAATGTACTCTTCTCCAGATGTACAGAATACTAATTTGAAAATGATTTATATGCTGTGCTGTACTGTACATCCATCCCCTGCTCAAAAGGTTTTCCTCTGACACAACACTGGGATCATCTCATATATTAGCCCTCCGATAGCATTAGAAATTCGTTGAAAAATTGATGAGGATTTCGGTCGATGGCATGGGCTGGAATGAATTTTGTGGATTTCAGCAAAATTGCCAAGAAGGGCAGAATAGGCAGAGAATAGACTCATCAACAAGTGAATACACTGGAAAATAAAGGTCTCTACATATGAAATGCACACTTCTATGGGAGGACAAGCAACAGGGAGGTTCAGAAAGACTGTGGAAATATAGCAAAGTTGCAAAATCCTTAGAACAACCAGTCCTTAACCCAATGACTTAGTATTTGGCTGTGTACACACACGACAACCACCCTATTTTGACAGCAGCCCCGGCACAGAAGGATGGAAGGATCCCATCAAAATGTAGCAACAGACCTCACAGCTGGCATTAAAATGAGCTTCTTACAGTCTTACACATCACTTGGCATGCAAATATTTAGCAACAAATTCAGCAATTCAAAACATTCTTAAAATACATTTCCACTGCTACACCTCCATCAGGAGCTCACTTTTCCTTTCCGCACTTGGTCCCCAGCTACTCCACACGTAGAGGTTTGGGTCTTGCTTGGATATATGCTATGTATATATCAATGATTTGCCTGCCCACTATAACAAAAAAAAGCATATGCTTGAAAACAACGTATCCTAACCTTTTCAAAGGAAAAATCTTCTCTTTGAAGCAACGTGAATTTCTGTATTCACTATAAATACAGGAGTATAAAATGCATCAGCGATGAGAAAACACACTTGCCTTTGAAGGGTGAAGGCATGGGAGAGGCAAGCAGGATTTTCTTTATTTTTGACCATAGTAAAATTTTCCGGGCTTTGCAGCCCCTGCTCAATCTCATATGGCCTCTTGGAGCACCATAAGAGAAATAGCAGCGGACACCTGAAGGCTCATTCAACACTCACAGGAGATGAGAGAGAGAGAATTTATAGATACAGTGGGTGAGATTTCTCATAGAATACAGGCTGCTTCATCTCTACCTCAATTTTATCAAAAATATAGTGACAGTCGGGGTGAGTGGTTCCCACACGAGTTGGAGAAAGCCAAATATGTGTACCATAAACACATGACCCTAAACTGCCTTAAAGTAAAAGGGACACAGGAAAGCTCTGACCTCCCCCGGAATCCTTCTGTAGTTTGAATTGCACGTTATACCACGGACCCTTAATAAAATTAGTCCCCTGCTATGGACACCAAGGCTAAAACAACCAATTCATTTGGGGAATTTTCTCATCAGTGTTCCCTCCAGAGGACTGCTGGAAGCGCTGCTTTCGTTAATGGTGCAAAGGGAGCAGCCCCACTTAATCCCCAGGGCATGGACCAAAATCCCCCTCCGAAATCAGTGGCTTGGGGTGCCCGGGGAGGTGGTACAAACCAGGCCCGACTCACTCAGCTGGCATCCCACAGACCTTGCCGTGGTCCCCGTGCTGCAGCCCCGCTGCCCAGGCCAGACAGACCTGGATCCTCCCGGAGCTGGAAACAGCTTCATGGTCATGAGTGACAAAACCCAAAGCTTTTCAGCTGTGCGCAAGACCACCAACAGTTTCTATTTAATATACTTGATTTTAGGGAATATCTTCAATTTTGGAAAAAGTATTTTAATGCCTTTTTGCTCTTTTATATGTCATCTTCATTACTATTTAATCCCAGCTTGGCTGCTACCTGTACAGTGGGTGGAGCATAGCTATAGGAGCTTTTTTTTTCCCTGAAATTATTTAAACCAGATTGGAATGATCCTGGAATAGGTTCTACACAGGATTTTAAAATTACTTCTTATTTAATGAAGCTGGCTGAGGTTTCAGTGGATGGTAGTAAAGAACAAGCAGTGGGCCTGGCTCTGCTCCCTCTGAGCTCCAAGGGGTTCTGCTACGCTGATGAAGCCTCATCCTGTATCAGTGACTATAGCTCCACTGAGGCCATGAAGATCATGATTAAATCAATGAGGTAGCTGGTAAAGATCTGATCTGCAGTGTTTAATAGTAGCTGGGTCACAAGCTACCTTTATCTTCCACCACGAAGATTTTCAGGCATCGTTAAAGAGCTTACCGCAAACACAGAGCAAGGTATCTTTGCCAGAGTTAGATGTAATTATGATTTTAGAAAAGATACTTAATATATCCAGCGGAGGAAATTTGGTAATTTGTTCTGTCAACTGGGAGAACAACTTCAGTAGAAAACTATTTCATCTGCCCCTGCTTGAGATGATATATTTTATTTGAAATAATTTCCTCAGCCTGTGTCTGGAGGGTGAAAACTGACTTGTTCTTATTTATCTTTCTTTTGGGGCTGCATGAATTTCAGACTCATGAAAGTGAGCGACTGATAGCAGTTAAGCTAGGCAGAGCATTGGCAGGTGAGTTCAGAGCTTCCACTCAGCTGCCAATGTGTCTCCACTTCAGCCCCAAATACCTCTATATTCTAGGGAATAGCCAGCTTTTAACAGGCACTGCCACTTTTAAAATACCAATAACCGTGATCTATGACTTGGATTTCCTATGGAATGGCAACTAGATTAGTTTCAAAACTACTTCTCCCCTACCTGCATTAAGGGTTTGTCGAACACCCTTTGCTGCAATATCCAAATGCTAATTCAGGCCATTAATCCCCAAGCACGGGCACTGAAATGCTGGGCACCCACGTGCCGGTAGGGCTCCAAGGGACAGCAGGGGAGTCAGAGATGTGCCTTGATTTAAGCAATAGTGGGGAGCAATACAGCACCCCCAAAGAGCTGCAGCAACAACCAGCAATGGAAGGGATGACTCATTTAATGTTGATAAATTGCACCTTTCGTAGCTTAATGAGAAATCAAAATATGTCTAGAACAGAGATGGAAACATGGCTTTCCAAAACTACCTCTTGTGGTGGGCACATCAAAGCGTTTTGGCTTAATTCTGCCCTATAGTTTCTCAAGCAAGACCTAGAGAAAAGGTTGAGCTTGGTTTTGTGCTGGGACGGCTGAATCCAACTTTAGAGGTGCTGCTGAGATGTGTGTCGGGGACTGTTTTCCAGTAGCCACTGGATTTGGCCTTACGTGGTGTGCTATAGCTTCAATAAAACATTACGGTACAGTTACACATCTATAAAAGTTCCAGTTGCACTGGCAACACCAACGTGACTGTCTAGTAGCATCCCGAAGACACCACTACAGCTCGTGGTCATGAAAGGCAGCCGCATGCTATGGAGACCTGAAGATCGTTTGTTTACATTAGCTCTGGTTTCGGAGGCTTAGGTTCTCACTGCATTGAATATTCACGCCATGCTCTTCCTCATAGCCCAGGTTCTCAAAGAACAAGGAACAAATAAGATAATGTTTATCCCCTATGAACTGTAAACTATCGATTTTCAGTGCAACCAATCACTCTTCATCCATGCTTTCCCAAGAAGAGATTTCATACGGTACGTGAAACCACAGGTTGCTACGAATCGTAAGGCAGAGATGAATCAGTTAGGAAGAACCCATTAAACATGAATCCATGGAAATCCTCCTTTTTTGTTGTTAAATAGTCCTACAATAAACTCTACAGTGTGACTTGCAATTTCCTCAAGTTCCTTTTCTCAGAACAATGATGGTTGGCAGCCGCTCAAATTCCTTCAAGTAAACTTTGCAAGATAGAAAGCAATTTAGTTTCCCTTTAAGACTTCATTGGTAAAGTTATGCTCATTGATTTCCAGCCTCATAATTAAAATTCCTCATTAAACATGCTTGACAGCTGAATGTGATTCCTTTTACCTGCTACTGCTACCTTTTTTTTTTTCCTTGTGATACCATTTCATTACAAAAGAACAATAGATTTCCTTTCAGGGTAATATAAGGGCATGGTGAGTAATGTACTTTCTATCCTACAGAAGGCCTAATATTGTTAATTTGCTAAATCAATTAAAAGAAACCACTTTGGAGAAAGATGCAAGTCTTGCATATGGATCACATCAGCCGTAATGTGCAGGAGTTCAAAGGCTGGCATTTCGCCCCAGTTGGCACCTAACAGTTTACTCCGATCCAGGGAATTTGGCTCTTGATTTCAAACAAATGCATCCTGAAGGCTTAAGGCCAGGAGTAGCTCCATGTGATTTATGTTTCGTACTTTCTCATAACACAAAACCTAAAGAGCTAAAAAAAGAAAAAAGCTGTTATTACGGGGCATTTGCTGCAACGTACACGTAAATACAGAATTACTTAGCTGCCCCATGCACCTTGTGTTGTTTAATACGAGCTTTTCCTCTGCGTGGTTGGTTGTTTCCCTAAAATTACTCCTCCTCCTGCCAGTTCTGACAACGCAAGATGGCAACGACCCGTTTGCAAATGGCTTTGCTTGCCAGGCCAGGCTCACACCTGAACACAACCACCACCTTTCCCAGCAGGAGATATTTGCCCCAAAATACGCAGCCAGGAGAAGGTACTGGCTGCACTGGGAACGTCCCACAGAGCCCCAGCTGTGGGAACAGCCGCAGGACTGGGGGAACCTCACGTTATCGACTCACAGCATCGCCCCCATCTCTGCTGACCACCGCGGGAGCGGGGAAGGCTGTCGGTAAATGGGTGGATTTCCCCAAGAGCTGAGGGATTTTTATGGGGTTAGTGGACCTAACCTTGGCAGAGACTGACTTCAAGCACCTTCAGAGCACCCCAGGATTTCTTAGGCTCGACCACTTAGCAGAAAGAGCAGAAACTCTCTCCCCAGTGATAAAATTAGCAATGGGAGAAGTTTAAAATGAGAGATTTAAATTTACAGGCATTGTTAAAACATTAAGTACTGCCTAAAATATGCCAGGTTCCTGGTGCAAAACACATTGCCAGGGCTGATTTAGAAATGAAAACGAGGAATAGATCACTGCTTACAGAGCAATTAATCGTCCCACAGTTTAAGAGAGCGATTAAATCGTGTCCGTGACTTTCCAGATTCCAACTTGCAAATCTAGGCGTAGAGCAAGCCAGTCACTGCATCGGCGGAGCACTGGGCAATTAGCAACAAATTGCAATGCAGTCCTGCAATCCAGTGTCTTTGCATCCTGCAATCCAGTGTCTTTTCATGAAAACCAAAAAAATAAGTTGCATAAGTGTGCGCTGCTGGCCCCCAAAGTTGGTAAAGCCCAGTGCTGCACAGATTTGCTCTCATGCACATAACCATAACGCTTGTTTATAGCAGTGCCCAGTGACAGTTAAGGTGCTGTCAGCATTTTCATTACAAACCCTATTTTTCTATGGTTTATAACTTGGATATTTTTTTTTCCCCCCCCAAAAAATGTGGATGTAATGCTTATGGACCTGATAGTGTGAATATTTTAAGGCATGCTAAGGTGAAATTGGGAACCACAGGCTGTGAATGCGCAAGTGAGGGATATTCATTCTGAAAGAGGCTGCAGAAATAAAAGCTTAAAAAGAAAACGACAAATGAACATTCAGATATGCCACTTTTATGACAGATATGCCAGTTTTATGACAGATATTGCTAATTTTTTCAAGTCACAGGTGTGGTCTGTGGGGAGGCAGCAGTTACTGCTGTCACTTGTCCTTTCTCCGAAAACTCCTGCCCATTAAAAAGATTTCAGGAATGCTGAAGCGAAGAGATACCATTGCTCTCGCCACTGGAGAAGTACAGACATGGTGTACCAGAGGAAAAAAAAAAATATTTCAAGGATCTCTGGCGTAAATACTATCAGATATCTTAAGGGCAGAAGTCACGAGGACGGAAGCAGTCTCTCTGCAGTGGTGTCCAGCGACAGGACTAGGGGCAACAGGTACAAACTGAAACATAAGAGGTTTCAGTTGAATATGAGGAAAAACTTCTTTACTCTAAGGGTGACAGAGCACTGGCCCAGGCTGCCCAGGGGGGCTGTGGAGTCTCCTTCTCTGGAGATATTCAAAGCCCGCCTGGATGAAGTCCTGTGTAACATGCTCTAGGAGAGCCTTCTTGGGCAGGGGGGTTGGACTGGGAGATCTCCCGAGGTCCCTTCCAACCCTTGCCATTCTGTGATTCTGTGAAAATTCTGATTAACTTCAGTGAGGGTGGGGCTACACTCACGGATTGAGATGTAAGCGTTGCACACCATGACACACAGACAGACAGACGGAATCCAGCGTTGGCAGCATTTGCACTGCAGCCCCACTGGAGCAATACGGTATCTGACACTTCAGGACCCGTTGTGGGTAGGATCAAGGTAAGAGAGCACGATGACCTGGACCTCTCCCTGGGATGTTCATTTCCAGTACAGATTCTGTAATTCTTGGACCTCCTGGAGGCAGAGGCAGCAGCCCCCGGCAGGTGATGAGTAGCGAACATGGAAAGTAGATGCTAAGACCTGGGTAGGAGCTGTTGGGACAGCAGACAGAAGAGACGAAGGGATGGGATTGCTGCAGCGATGCTGAACCAGAGCCACCCCAGAGACTGCCAGAGAAGGGACCGCTGTCCCTTCTTCCACAATAACCGAGAGGCCGTGAGGTCTCTTATTTTGGAGTGCATGTGTCTTGCTGAAGAGCTATTTGGCGATGTCTAACGTGGGTGATCCTGCAGTATATCAGGGAAGACACAAGACGTATCCCATGTCTCCACTCTTTGTTTTTTCTGGAAAGGAAATCTGGCTACATGGGCCCCTGGGAGCCACGGGATGTTTCGCTGGAGACCTGATAACCACAGGACGAGGACCTTTGCCATTCATTGATGTTGGCTGAAAGTAAAGCCAGCCTTACAGGAGGCACTTAAGCTGCATGAGCAGCAGAACATTTATTCCGACTTCCCTGATGGATGAACTCACCAGCAGCCCCAGCACATGCTGGTGGAACGAGCCTGGGTTTATCTCCCTTTAGGGACGCAGAAGGTTGCGAGTGACCAAGAGAGAGGGTTGGCGTATTAAAACCAAATTGCCTCTTCCAAGCAGTTTACTAAATAACCACCCAAATCAGCACAGCTTTTGCGGAAATGTGGTACAGAAGCCCCCAGGTCAGGAGTATTTGAGATCTGGAGTCGTCCCTCCTTTGGTGCATCAGTTGTGCACCCACCCACATAAATACAAAACAACAGGGAGCAAAGTAAAAGTGGGAATGCTTAGAGGGCCTCAGAAACCGGGCTTCAAACTCCACAGATGTAGTTTTTTTCCCATAGAAAAATGTATTTTAGAAGAACAAATGCAAAATGGAGGAGGAGGAGCAAAGGAGTGAAGGAGGTGAGTGAATCTTTGTAGGCTCATCTCTGACCATTCCTGTATATTATTCATTTCCTGGAGCCACATCCATGGGAAATGATACAGTCACCGCGCTTCAAAATATCCAAATGTACAATGCATGAGGGAGTTCTCTCTGTTACGACAGCATTCGCATTTTTGAACTCTATATCATCCTTATGCTTTAGGAGACTCTCCTCCCAAAGTAAACAAATTTTGGTGGGGCTGAGTGGAAATCGTTTGTGGCAGACAAAGTGATTTAAAAAAATGGACATTTGGGAAGAAAACCCCACACTTTGGAACAGGCCCGCGTCAAATGAACACAATGCGTTTAAAACGTCCATGGCCTCAATATCTTGTCATTGGCAGGAGGGAGACGCAGTTTTTGAAGGTAAGCCTTGGCACCCAAATCCCTCATTAAAGCCTGTCAGTTCTTGAAAACATCTGGATGTATTTTATGCAACTGAACCATGCACATGGGAGCAAACCTGGCTCTGCATTTATCTGCACCAAATCAGGACTCACAGCAGTTCCTAGCAGGGTCTTCAGACCTCCTCTCTCTCCATGGGATGCTCTCAGTACCCTCTAGCTGCCAGTTTTCTATTTGTTTCCCACCTATCCACCTATCTGCTTCATTTCCTTCTTGCCTTCAGAGCCCCTGTATATCCCAGAAAACCTTAAATGCCTCTACCAGTGTAATTGGGAAGCATCAAGGCCTTCAAGGGGTGTTACCATAGCAGGTACACGGGATGTACACAGGTCTAGGGGCAGAAAATAGAGCACAAAGAGCATGGAAAACCTCTGCACTGGGACAGACAGGGGAATACACCGACTTTGGGAAAATCATCCTTTTCCGATCCATTTCTGCACCTTGAGCACACAGACACATTTGTTTGTAGTCCTGAGGCATAAATAAATTAAACAGCACAGATTATCTCTAGAGAGAATCAAAGGTGAATTTGATACACAAGCGTTTACTAAGGGAAATCTGAGAGAGGTGGCAAACACAACCATAGGCAAAGATTTTAAATTAATTTCCAAGCAGCTCTGTCCTAGAAAGTAATTGAAAACATACCCAGCTCTTACAGCTATATAGGAGCCTTGTCATTCCTACGCGAGACAACCCCAAACCACTCCATATGGGATCCTGACCGGTCACATGACTTTTAATACCCACATGATGGCACTAAAATGGCCTATTAGATTTACAGTGTCATTAACCTTCCAAAACAAAATGAGAGTCTGCTTGGGTGAGAGAAGAAAAAGAAGAAAAAGAATAAAAAAAGAAAAAGAGAAAGAGAGAAAAAAGAAAGAGAGAAAAAAGAAAGAGAGAAAAAAGAAAGAGAGAAAAAAGAAAGAGAGAAAAAAGAAAGAGAGAAAAAAGAGAGAAAAAAGAAAGAGAGAAAAGAGGGAAAAGAAAAGAGGGAAAAGAGGGAAAAGAGGGAAAAGAGGAAAAAGAAAAAAGAAAAGAGAGAAGAGAGAAGAGAGAAGAGAGAAGAGAGAAGAGAGAAGAG